>JAWQEG010000404.1:10000-30473 GCA_033782935.1 Petrolisthes cinctipes | reverse complement strand
TGTACAGGAGTGTGTGTGATTGATGAAAAGCTTGTTGCAAGTTATTAGATATGGTTCAATTATTTGCGCAATTAAACCATCAATCACACACACACACACACACACACACACACACACACACCATGGTTATTATTATATGCCTGCACAAACCACCAATTTGCACAGGCATGATTGACAGTCTATGGAGGCCTTTAGACTTTACTTACAGCCTCTTATTATAAAGTAATTAACTCATAATCCAAAATTTGTAGCCTAATATAGTAGTCAACCTATTTTTTTACAATGTTTAATATTTACTTGATATTTACTTGATAATTACTTAATCAGGCTATTCGAAGCAAGCCTAGATACATATTTTAGATTGCTATATATAGAAGAGTGATATGATTATAATAATTGTTATTATGGTGTGTGTGTGTGTGTGTGCCGTTGAAAAGGTGTCACTCCCAGACATTATTATTATTATTTTTACGCAAGTTGTTCTAATATATTTACTATACATAAAAACAACATAATATTATATTCATCTAAAAAGCTATTATGACACTTACTTGATGCCCATTAGAATTTATTTTATAATGGATATAATAATATTTATGATAAGACTACTTGGCAACTGCTGATGGTGAGCTAATGTTTCAGTATTGCCAGGTACAGAAAAATTTCTCTATTTTAGGGAATTTTGAAGTCCACATATGGAAATTACACATAAAATAAAAATCAACTCTTAAATATTGATGTATGGACTTTTTGGTATTTCGTCTGATAGAAAATTTCCTGTTTACTCTTGAACAGTCTTTATACATCATTTATAAGTTATGTAGTAAACAGGAAATTTTTGAGGGAAAAGGGGAGATATTCTGATGTTGAAGTTGAGGTAAAAGGAGAAATTCTGATGTTGAAGTTGAGGGTAAAAGGAGAAATTCTGATGTTGAAGTTGAGATAAAAGGAGAAATTCTGATGTTGAAGTTGAGGTAAAAGGAGAAATACTGATGTTGAAGTTGAGATAAAAGGAGAAATTCTGATGTTGAAGTTGAGATAAAAGGGTAAATTCTGATGTTGAAGTTGAGATAAAAGGAGAAATTCTGATGTTGAAGTTGAGGCAAAAAGAGAAATTCTGATGTTGAAGTTGAGATAAAAGGGAGAAACTCTGATGTTGAAGTTGAGATAAAAGGAGAAATTCTGATGTTGAAGTTGAGATAAAAGGAGAAATTCTGGATGTTGAAGTTGAGATAAAAGGAGAAATTCTGATGTTGAAGTTGAGATAAAAGGAGAAATTCTGATGTTGAAGTTGAGGCAAAAAAGAGAAATTCTGATGTTGAAGTTGAGATAAAAGGGGAGATTCTGATGTTGAAGTTGAGAAAAAGGAGAAATTCTGATGTTGAAGCTGAGGCAAAAAGAGAAATTCTGATGTTGAAGTTATGGAAATATTATCCTTAAGACCTGGCAACACTGAAAAATCCTCATATAATAGACCTGCTGCAACACTGAAATATCATCGTCAAGTGGACCTGGCAACACTGAAACCTCCTCTATAATGAGGACCTGGCAACACTGAAATATCATCCTCATATAGACCTGCGCAACACTGAAACCTCATCCTCATATAGACCTGGCAACACTGACTCTTTCATAACAACAACAAAGATGGCGAGTGTAGCTACGGCCACGGTGAGAGCTGCTAAAGGAAGGCGATTAATTCCACCAGAGCAGCTCTAGTTTTGGTAAGTAGTGTGTAATTAATGTGTTGGACAATATTACACCTTATAATAACAATATAAGTGTTATTAATGACTGATATATGTGGGATAATAGGGGTAAATATAGGTTGTAGAGTTATTACGTATATAGCCTACCAAGTGTTATGGATAATATTATACGTTATAATAACAATATAAATGTTATTATTGATTATAATGTAAGTGTTATGGACAATATTACACCTTATAATAACAATATAAGTGTTATTAATGACTGATATAAGGAGGATAATAGGGTAAATATAGGTTGTAGAGTTATTACGTATATAGCTACCAAGTGTTATGGATAATATTATACGGTTATAATAACATATAAGTGTTATTATTGATTGTAATGTGTGTTATGGACGATATTACACCTTATAATAACAGTATAAGTGTTATTAATGACTGATATATGGAGAGATAATAGGGTAAATATAGGTTGTAGAGTTATTACGTAGCCTATATAGCAAATGTTACACTTTTTAATAACAATATAAATGTTATTATTATTAAATATATATGGGTGATAATAAAGTAAATAAAAACAATTGTAAGTGTTATGGACCGATATTACACCTTATAATAACAGTATAAGTGTTATTAATGACATATATGGGTGATAATAAGGTAAATATAGGTTGTAGATTTGTTACGTAGCCCTATAGAGCAAATGTTACACCTTTTTTAATAACAAATATAAGTGTTATTATTGATTGTAATTAATGTGTTGGACGATATTACACCTTATAATAACAATATAAGTGTTATTAATGACTGATATATGGAGGATAATAGGGTAAATATAGGTTGTAGGTTTATTACGTAGCCTATATACCAAATGTTACACTTTTTAATAATAGTAAAAGTGTTATTATTGATTATAATGTAAGTGTTATGGACGATATTACACCTTATAATAACAGTATAAGTGTTATTAATGACCGATATATGGAGGATAATAGGACACTTTTTAATAACAATATAAATGTTATTATTATTAAATATATATGGGTGATAATAAAGTAAATAAAACAATGTAAGTGTTATGGACGATATTACACCTTATAATAACAGTATAAGTGTTATTAATTACTGATATATGGAGGATAAATAGGGTAAATATAGGTTGTACAGTTATTACGTATATAGCCTACCAGGTTAGTTTGCCCAGGTTATTTCCCCGGTAGTTTGCCCAGGTTATTTCCCGGTAGTTTGCCCAGGTTAGGTCCGGTAGTTTGTCCAGGTTAGTTCCCGGTAGTTTGTCCAGGTTAGTCCCGGTAGTTTGTCCAGGTTAGGTCCCCGGTAGGTTTTGTCCAGGTTAGGGTCCCGGTAGTTTGTCCAGGTTAGGTCCCGGTAGTTTGTCCAGGTTAGGTCCCGGTAGTCTGATGTGGTCTAGGTTAGGTTAGGCTAATTTCAAAATGCCCCCATTTGAATATGACCTAGAGACCCCCCCCCCTCCACAAGAGCACACACACACACAAAATCACCAACTAGATACCCCTCATAATTCACCAACCACCCCCTCAAAAAAAAAAAAAAAAAAAAAAAAAAAACTAAAAATCCCCCAAAATTTACAAACTAGAAACCTTCCCCCCCCCACAAAAAAAAAAAAATAATAATAATAATAATAAAAATAAAAATCACCATCTAGATACGCACATTAAAATTCACCAACTATAAAATTATAAAGCTTAATACAGAACGAGGCCAAAAAAAAAAAATACTGCTCTTGTTTTTTATATATTATTAATTATGAGTAAATCTTGAAGCAACTGATAACAACAGAACACCATTATTTTTTTTGTTATGGGGGTGCGGGAATAGAGGGACAGGTTTGGGGGGTGCAGGAGTAGGGGGACAGGCTTGGGGTGGGGGGGTGCGGGAATAGGGGACAGGCTTTCTACCCACCCCAAGCCTGTCCCCCTATTCCCACACACCCACCAGTCCCCCCCCCCCCCAAGCCTGTCCCCCCTACTCCCGCACCCCCCCAGTCCCCCCCTCCCCCAATCCTGTCCCCCTACTCCTGCACCCTCCCAGTCCCCCCCCAATCCTTTCCCCTACTCCCGCACCCCCCCATTTCCTGTCCCCTACTCCCGCACCCCCCAGTCCCCCCCCAAGCCTGTCCCCTACTCCCACACCCCCCCAGTCCCCCCCCCAATCCAGTCCCCTACTCCCGCACCCCCCCAGTCCCCCCCCCAATCCTGTCCCCTACTCCCACACCCCCCCATTCCTGCACCCCCCAGTCCCCCCCCAATCCTGTCCCCTACTCCCGCCCCCCCCCCCAAGCCTGTCCCCTACTCCCGCACCCCCCCAGTCCCCCCCCATTCCTGTCCCCTACTCCCGCACCCCTTAATTAATCTGGAGCAAACTGATTCCTCCAAACTATTCCAAGCAACAACAACAGAAACACATTATTTTTTTTTATATTCTGGTCCTGTTTCCTAGCATACTTGGAGGAATCAAGGCACACGCTATGTACAGTCGGCAGCAAAAGTTGTCTACCCACATCTGCCAAGTCATGAAGTACAGCATGGAAATATATATAGGCTTTACAGAATTGTAAATATAGGCTTCACAGAAATATAGACTTTACAGAAATATAAACCACAGAAATATAGGATTTACAGAATTATAAATATAGACCACAGGAAATATAGACTTTACAGAAATATAGACTTTACAGAAATATAGACTTCACAGAATCATAAATATAGACTTTACAGAATCATAAATATAGACACAGAAATATAAGGCTTTACAGAATCATAAATATAGACTTTACAGAATCATAAATATAGGCTTTACAGAATCATAAATATAGACCACATAAATATAGGCTTTACAGAATCATAAATATAGGCTTTACAGAATCATAAATATAGACCACAGAAATATAGGCTTTACAGAATCATAAATATAGACTTTACAGAAATATAGATACATCATTATTATTCACTATATTATCCTTCATTGTGTGTGTTACATTATTATTATTATTATTATTCACTATATTATCCTTCAATGTATGTGTGTTACATTATTATTATTCACTATGTTACATCATTATTAATTCACTATGTTATCCTTCAATGTGTTGTGTGTGTGTTACATCATTATTAATTCACTATGTTATCCTTCAATGTGTGTGTGTGTGTTACATCATTATTAATTCACTATGTATCCTTTAATGTGTGTGTTACATTATTACTAATTCACTATAATATCCTTCAATGTGTGTGTGTGTGTTACATCATTATTATTCACCATATTATCCTTCAATCAGCAAACACGATGACTTTTGCGGCCCGACTATACCAAATTATAACAGTGCTGAATAAAAAAACTGTGCCCTAAACTTTTAATAAATAATAATAATGTGTTTTGCTTTTATGACATTACAGACACAGAGTGCAGTTCAGAAAGTAAAGGAAATACTTCAGAATAATCCTGAAGCTGTAAGTATAATATAGGTTGAACACTTTTATATAATAATAATAATAATAATAATAATAATAACAATAATTATTATACTACTAACAATAATCATAATAATAATAATAATCATAATAACAATAATAATTATACTACTAACAATAATCATAATAATAATTATAATAATAATAATAATAATAATAATACTAACAATAATCATAATGATAATAGTAATAGTAATAATAATAATAGTGATGATAATAATAATAATAGTAATAATAATAGTAATAATAATCATAATAATAATAATATGTATACAGTATTTCTTAAGTACTGTACTCCAATTATCCCCACACATTCCATTAAAAAAAAAAAAATACCTTTAAATTTTTTTGAAAGAATCAATGCACTTCAATTATCACAAAAACCTAACCACCACATTCTATTAAAAAAAAAAAACACCTATAATTATTTTTTAGGATTCACGGCACTCCCAAAACCCCAAAAGAGTACCACACATGCCCGTTAAATAAAAAAAAAAACAATAAAACACACAATTTTTGTTTTGTTTTAACATCTATTTTTTTTTTTTTTTTTTTTTTTTTTTTTTAAGAATCAAGGCACTCAAAATAAACACATTCCGTTAAATAAAAATAAAATAATAAAACCCCAATAATTTATTTTGGAACATCTATAATTATTTTGGAAGAATCATGGCACTCCCCCCCCCCCAAAAAAAAAAAAAAAACGTACCACACATTCCATTAAGTAAATAAAAATAAGAAAATAAAAACACCAATAATATATTTTTGAACATCTATAATTTATTTTTTGAACATCTATAATTATTTTTGAAGAATCATGGCACTCCAAAATACACACATTCGTTAAATAAATAAATAAGATAATAAAACTCCTATAATATTTTTTGGAACATCTAAAATTTTATTTTTGGAACATCTATAATTTATTTTGGAGAATCATGGCACTCCAAAAAATCAAAACCGTACCACACATTCATTAAGGGAGTGTGGGAATAGGGGGACAGGCTTTGGGGGGGGGGGGTGGGAGTAGGGGACAAGCTTGGGGGAGGGGGGGTTTGGGGGGTGCAGGAGTAGGGGGACAGGCTTGGGGGGTTGTGGGAATAGGGGGACAGGCTTGGGGGGGGTGCAGGAGTAGGGGATAGGCTTGGGGGGGTGCAGGAGTAGGGGACAGGCTTGGGGGTTTGTGGGAATAGGGGACAGGCTTGGGGGGGTGCGGGAGTAGGGGGACAGGCTTGGGGGGGTGCGGGAGTAGGGGACAAGCTTGGGGGAGGGGGTTTGGGGGGTGTGGGAGTAGGGGGAGGGGTTACGGGGGGTGCGGGAATAGGGGACAGGCTTTCTACCCCCCCCAAGCCTCTCCCCCTATTCCTATTATCTCTCTCTTTGACAGGTTGCTAAATAAATAATAAATAAATATTATCTCTCTCTTCGACAGGTTGTTAAATAAATAAATATTATCTCATCTCTTTTTGACAGGTTGGGCTGAAGGTAGGAGTACGTCAGAGAGGTTGTAACGGCCTCAGCTACACACTAGACTATGCCACCGAGAAGACCAAGTTAGACGAAGAGGTTGTACAGGATGGTGAGTAGAATTTTAGTGGTATTGTCAAGATAATTATAATAAATGATATTGTGAGTATAATTTTTTTTTTTTTTTTTTTTTTTTTGTCTCGTCTCTAGTTAGTTTTTTAGGAGGTCCTCTAGGTGGTGAATTCTTTGGGGGGTCTCTTGCTAGCGATATACAGGGTGTATCGCGAGGTATATCATTAAATTACACCAGAGATATAAATATAATTTTGAGTATATTTTGTTGTATAAAGTATGCTGTGTGTGATCTCAGTAAAGTACAATGAATACTAATAAAAACTATTTTAACTTGTGTTATCAAATGGCGGTGAGCGTCGGAGGGAGTGGAAGCTAATATGTTTTTCGGACCAAAGAGGCCTTATTTATTTCATCTTAATAAGTTTTATCATGATTGCAATATTTATGTTGTTGTTGTTGAAGTTCCTCAAGCTGTCTGGCCGAGGCAGCCCCGAGCTCCTGAGGAAGGTCATGGCCTGAACCGGGCTTTCCCACAGTGCCCTCAGAGAGTGTATGTTGTGTTGTTGGCGAGTGTGGTTTTGTGCATTGCAGTCTTTGATAATGTGTTTAATAGAATGGGGTGCTGTGTTGCATCCTGGACAGGCATCCGCAATGGCTCCATCCAGCCTCTTCTGGTATGTCAGAAGGGCCCGGGTGATGGCCCACACCGCAGCCTGGCCAGGTGGACTCTGTCCTCACGGGGAAGGGAGGATTCTGATGGGTGGATGTCAGGAGGTCGTGCATGCAGCTGAGTGTTGTTTTTGAGTGTTTGGATGGACTGATGAGTGATTTGAGTATGTTTATGTTATGTTCTATAACGTACATTGAATCATATTTTCAATGTAGAGGGATAATACCAGGCCTGTATAAGAAGAAAATCGTGAAATGTAGGGAAATGCTAAGACTTGCAGGTTTGCATTATGTCTGGTAAAGTTTACCTAACCTTCAAAAGATATTAATCATATTTCGTAGAATAATATTTAAATGGGCCTGGTATTATCCCCTCTGCATTGAAAATATGATTCAATGTACTTTATAGAACATAACATAAATATTGCAATCATGATAAAACTTATTAAGATGAAATAAATAAGGCCCTCTTTGGTCCGAAAAACATATTAGGCTTCCACTCCCTCCGACGCTCACCGCCATTTGATAACACACGTTAAAATAGTTTTTATTAGTATTCATTGTACTTTACTGAGATCACACACAGCAATACTTTATACAACAAAATATACCTCAAAATTATATTTTATATCTCTGGTGTAATTTAATGATATACCTCGCGATACACACTTGTATATATATATATATATATATATATATATTTTTTTTTTTTTTTTTTTTTTTTTTTTTTTTTTGAGGGGGAAGATGGGTCTAGTTGGTAATTTTCTTTTGGGGTGGTGTATGAGAATTGGTGGCTTCTGATTCCTCCTTTTATAAGTGTGTGTGTGTGTGTGTGTTTTCGCCGGCAATATTTGAAAGACTCATTTACCTCCAATTTTCTGACTACATCACACACAGGGTCCCCTTAATCATCTTATATTGAATGTCTAATGTACAGCCACAATCAAATAATATCCACAACACTTTCCCTTCCATTGTAGTAAATATCTTGGTAATAAAGAACAACACGTGTATGATTTTGCAGCACCTCATAATAATAATAATATCCACCCAACACTTTCTTCCCATCGTAGTAAATATCTTGGTAATAAAGAACAACACGTGTATGATTTTGCACCACCTCATAATAATAATAATAATTGAGGGGGTTGAGTTGACGTATATGTATGTGTGTTCCCAGGCTTGTGTTATTCATTACCATACACACTAAATAAGTGATTTACTGACCCCTGTGTTAAAAGGATAGTGTGTGGTGGTGTGTGTGTGTATCGTATGTATGTGTATTCGCAGGCTTGTGTTATTCATTACCATACAAACTAATATTTTATGTGTTAAATTAATTCATCGTATTATATATTTCTGTATAAAATTAACTCGTCTTATTATAATGATATTTCTGCATAAAATTAATTCATCTTATTATAATGATATTTCTGTATTAAAATTAATTCATCTTATTATAATGATATTTCTGTATAAAATTAATTCATCTTATATATTTCTGTATAAAATTAATTCATCTTCTTACACATTTCTGTATAAAATAAATTCATCTTATTACATATTTCTGTATAAAATAAATTAATCTTATTATATATTTCTGTATAAAATTAATTAATGTTAATATGTATTTCTGTATAAAATTAATTCAACTCATTATATATTCTCTATAAAATAAATTAATGCGAGTCGGTATTGCTAGGAAAATATTACTTGCTAAAAAAATTAATCTTATTATATATATATTTCCTTATAAAATAAACGAATGCGAGTCGGTATTTTTGCAGGCGTCCGAGTGATCATAGACAAGAAGGCCCAGCTGTCTCTCCTCGGCACAGAGATGGACTACGTACACACCAAACTCTCGTCCGAGTTCGTCTTCAACAACCCCAACATCAAAGGGACGTGTGGCCTGCGGCGAAAGTTTCTCTATTTAATTAATGCATTTTATAGAGAGAGAGAGAGGGGGGGAGGGAGGGGGAGGGGGAGAGAGAGGCTGTGAAAGTATCTCTATTTAATGCATTGTATAGAGAGAGAGAGAGAGGGAGGGAGGGAGAAATAGAGAGAGAGAGGCAAGCAAAAGTTTCTCTATTTAATGCATTGTAATTATCATGTACAGTCGGCAAAAAAAAGTTTCGTTACCATCCTTTTAACACTGTGATGTAATGGTGGTAGGCCTGGTGTGACGCGAGTGTCTTATATATACCTCCGTCAACCCATGTACTCTTCAGTGTCTATTGGGCAGGGGAGTAGGAATGACGTGCTACTTTTTCTGGGTATTTCACCGGTTATTCTTGTTCTAAAATACTCAGACTCATTTCCTTATGTTTAATAATGAATAGTTAAATAGTAAGAGTTCTTGAACATTCAAAATTTAATTTAAAATTAGTTAAACTTTTGATATAAAGAAACAGGGTGCAATGTTTGTTGACTGCCACGGGCCGCGGCCCACATATTATCGCCATTGGGGCCTGTGTATGGTAGGCTGTGTGTGGCTGTCAATCACCGTCTACACACACTCAGCCAAACACTTGCCACTTCCATGGATGGAACTAAATGGCAGTTTTATTTTATGGTCAAAACATTACATCAGAGTAAGAATTTCACAGGTATAATGTAAGTTTATTAAGCTGGCATAGCAGTACATAAGAGCAACGAGCACACATCCTATCTCATTGAAAGCTACTAGGCTACTGATGAGTGACGACATCCGAAGGCAGACCACCAATGCCTCCGCCGCCCGTACTGTCCAGCCCGGCAAAGACGATATCAGTCTGGGATGATAAGGCTTAGCAGCCAAGTAGGCAGAGTACCAACCCAACACCGGCTACCCATGTTAAAATTAACGTAGGGGTGGTAACGAAACTTTTTTTGCCGACTGTACTTTGAGAAACGGGAGACAGAAGAGAAAGAAAAAATGAAATTGCTGAGAGAGAGAGAGATTGATTTATTGATATTAGGCTCATTTTGACTACCTAAATATTCTACTAACATTGTATTATATAAACATTTGAGTTGTAATATATAGAGAGGCCTACCAGGGTTATAGTTGTGTGTCTTTCATAACTTTATAACGTGTTTGTATTTTTACGTAAAGGAGTTGTCAATATCGTTCGACTCTTTACGGGGGGCAGGGTTTGGGGGGTGCGGGAGTAGGGGGACAGGCTTGGGGGGGGGGAGGGGTTTGGGGTGTGTGGGAGTAGAGGGACAGGCTTGCGGGGGGGTAGAAAGCCTGTCCCCTATTCCCACACACCCCTGACCCTCCCCCCCCCCAAGCCTGTCCCCCTACTCCCAAAACCCCCCCAAGCCTGTCCCCCCTACTCCTGGAACCCCCTAAACCCCCCCCACAAGCCTGTCCCCCCTACTCCCGCACCCCCCTAAACCCCCCCCCACAAGCCTGTCCCCCTATTCCTGCACCCCCTTAAGGGAAGCATACAAAAGTGTGGTAAATCCGGAGCAAATGATTCCTCCAAACTATTCCAAGCAACAGAACAAACACCATTATTTGTGTTCCTCTGGTCCTGTTTCCTGGCATATGTACTTTGGAGGAATCAAGGCACTCCAATGTACAGCCACAATCAAATACCCACCAACACTTTCCTTCCATCGTAGTAAATATCTTGGTAATAAAGAACAACACATGTATGATTTTGCAGCACCTCATAATAATAATAATAATAATAATAATAATAATAATAATAATAATAATATCCACCAACACTTTCCTTCCATCGTAGTAAATATCTTAGTTGTTGTTGTCTGAGCAGTCCCGAGTCTGGTTGACCGAAGCCGTGCAGATGCTCAGACCCCCAAATGGGAGTCAGGGTGATAGTGAGATGTGTTTCTTGGAAGGCAGCAGAAGAACTTGCTATATATACTGTGTACAATATTTTCTCAAATTTCAAAGGGAAAACTGAAATTGAAGGAGTGAATAAAATGACTACCTTCCATGGCTAAACCAATATATAAGCCATGTACAGTTGGCCACACATGAAGCTGGTATGGCTCGTTACTTGTGAGGTGTTTGGCTACAAAAGAAAGGAAAGTGAAGAAAGATGTAGTTTGTTGACAGACAGACAGTAAAATAATATTACTGTCTGCTTGTCAACAAACTATAACTTTTGCTCACTTTCCTTCCTGTTGTAAGTTTCTCATAAGTAGCGAGGTGTACCAGATTCATGTGTGGCCAACTGTACATAGCTTACACCTGGGGTTGCATTGAAGCACACAATGAACTTTCAATATATAAAATGTTCATCAAAGTTAAAAAAAAAAACTGTGTTTCATCATTAATTTTGTTCTTCATTTGCTGTTTTAGCACTCTAGATGCAAGCAAATGCACTCTCGCTTTCCCACCAGGTGTGTTTGCTCTCCCAGGTGTGTTTGCTTTCCCAGGTGTGTTGGCTTTCCCAGGTGTGTTGGCTTTCCCAGGTGTGTTTACTTTCCCAGGTGTGTTGGCTTTCCCAGGTGTGTTGGCTTTCCCAGGTGTGCTGGCTTTCTCAGGTGTGTTTACTTTCCCAGGTGTGTTGGCTTTCCCAGGTGTGTTTACTTTCCCAGGTGTGTTGGCTTTCCCAGGTGTGTTTACTTTCCCAGGTGTGTTTACTTTCCCAGGTGTGTTTACTTTCTCAGGTGTGTTTACTTTCCCAGGTGTGTTTACTTTCTCTTTCTTAATTCCTCTTTTCTTTGGTGGTGTCTCTCCACTTTGAAGAATCCGGCATCAAAAACAACCTTTTACGTTTTACTGGGAGGGCTCCCAGTAAAACGTAAAAGGTTGTTTTCATTCTGGCATCATTGGTATTAGTCTGCTTTTTTTATGTCAGTGTTCTCAACCTTGTTACAGAACTTGTTGCTTTCTGAAAACTTCGATTCCTCTTTTATCTTTGCCACCTTTTCCTATCTTGGTAATAAAGAACAACACGTGTATGATTTTGCACCACCTCATAATAATAATAATTGAGGGGGTTGAGTTGACGTAAGGTGTTGTTGTATGATTATATTTTGATATGATACTGATTTATTTGTACCATGGAAGGAAAGTGTTGGTGGATATTTGATTGTGGATGTACCAAATGTATTCTCTTCCCTCCCTTTAATTACTGGAAATACATTCACATTATAATTGTGTATATTGTGTATATATTGTAAGAATTCTGGTCATTAAGAATTACTTGTAATATAAAAGTAAAGGACACAAGTTGTGGCAATTTTTATGTTGTTTACTTTTGAGGAAATATAAGCTGTTTTCGCCTGTGTTCAAACATGGATATTTTAGGACTATTAATACTATACTTTTTTCATTATTACAAAGTCTTCAGTGATATCAATGATCTTTCAGCTTTATTCTACAGAACAGTATATACAGTAGTTAAGGTGGTAATTCTTTTTTGGTACATTGGAGTGCCTGGTTGTGTGTGTAGTGGTTAGCGCGCTCGGCTCACATCCGAGAGGGCCTGGGTTCGAATCCCCGGTCGGGTGGAGACAATTTGGGATTGTTTCCTTAATTAAGGGGGTGCGGGAGTAGGGGACAGGCTTAGGGTGGGTTTGGGGGGTGCGGGAATAGGGGGACAGGCTTGGGTTGGGTAGAAAGCCTGTCCCCTATTCCCGCACCCCCCTAACCCTGTCCCCGTACTCCCGCACCCCCCAAACCTGTCCCCTACTCCTGTACCCCCCTAGACCCCCCCCAAGCCTGTCCCCCTATTCCCGCACCCCCTTATATGTGTAAGTAACCCCTGTTCACCTAACAGAGAATAGGTACGGGACGGAAGTGGAGGAGTTGTGACCTCGCCATCCTGGTGTGTGGAAAAAGGTTTCAGCCTTACCCAAAGATCGGTCACTAAGAGCTCTGAGCTCATTCCGGGAGGGTAACAGTTGGTGAGCACGTGTCCAGGACGTGATCAACACCAGGTGAAACAAAACACACACACACCTGTATGGAAGGAGCTTGTTTTTTTCGTGGCATGGTCAGGAGGAATCAGAAGCCTCCAATTCTCATACACGATCACAGGGTCCTTAAAGGGGTAGTATGTATATATTTGGTAGTTTGGAGCACTTTAATTCCTCCAAAGTATGCAACTCAGAAACAAGACCAGGTTAATCAAAATCGTGGTGTTCTGTTGCTTGGAATAATTTGGAGGAATTAATTTTTTGCTCCAACACACACCATTATTTTTGCTCTTCTGGCCCCGTTTCCTGGCATACTTTGGAGGAATCAAGGCACTCCAATGTAACAAAAAAGAATTACCACCTTAATGAAGTATTCCTAACATTGGAGGAACACAAGATTATGAATTCTGTAATCGGAACTTAATTTAGCTTATTCTCACCTCAGAAGTTGTATTGTATTCTTGTTGTGTAAAATTTTATTATTATTATTATTACTGACTTTATTATTCATTCTTGTTGTGTAATATTTTATTATTATTATTATTGTTTTTATTATTCATTCTTATTGTGTAATATTTTATTATTATTATTACTGTCTTTATTATTCATTCATATTGTGCAATATTTTCATACTGTAAATATTGTAAATAAGGAATTATTAATTTTTAAAAGATATACTTCGGGACTGTGTTGTATTGTGTTCTCAGTTATTATTATTATTATTATTATTATTATTATTATTTCATGACAGTTCTGATGTAATGTGTTTATTAGACGAGTAATTACAAAACCAGACAATTTTTCACCTATCTATGAGTTTAAAAAAAAAAAAATATCGGTTTGTATTCTCATGGACAAAAATATGAGACCGAGAGACTTGATTTGAGCTGGTAACACTATTTCATCTCACCTCTCTCTCTTCTCTTTATCTCTCTCTATCTATCTATCTAACTCTATCTGTCTATATATCTCTCTCTCTCTATCTATCTATCTCTGTCTCTCTATCTATCTAACTCTCTATCTGTCTATATCTCTCTCTCTCTCTCTCTATCTATCTATCTCCGTCTCTTTCTCTATCTATCTCTGTCTTTCTCTATCTATCTATGTCTCTTTCTCTATCTATCTCTCTCTCTCTCTCTCTCTCTCAAGTCCAGGAGGTGAGATAAACAGTGTTACCAGATCAAATCAAATCTCAGTCAGTAAGGAGTGATATTTTTCTGTCTTATGCTGGGACTAACCAAGATATTGACGTGAACCAACATTTGTTTGTGTTGTGTGTGTATCAGTATGTTGTTGTTGTTGTTGTTAAAACCTTAATGTAATGTGTTGTTGTATAGACCATAACTTAAAGGATCCTGTCTTGTGTTTGAAAATTGGAGGTGGCTTCTGATTCCTCCTGACCATGCCACGAAACAAACTTCTTCTATATAGGTGTGTGTGTGTGTGTTTGTTTCATGGCAATATTTGAAGGACTTATTTACCTCCAAGTGTGTGTGTGTATATTTGTATGTGTGTGTGTATATTTGTATGTGTGTGTGTGTATTTGTATATGTGTGTGTGTGTATATTCGTATGTGTGTGTGTGTGTATATTTGTGTGTGTGTGTGTATATTTGTGTGTGTGTGTGTATATTTGTGTGTGTGTGTGTATATTTGTATGTGTGTGTGTATATTTGTATGTGTGTGTGTGTGTGTATATTTGTATGTGTGTGTGTGTGTGTGTGTGTATATTTGTATGTGTGTGTGTGTATATTTATATGTGTGTGTGTGTATATTTGTATGTGTGTGTGTGTATATTTGTATGTGTGTGTATTTGTATATGTGTGTGCGTTTCATGGCAATATTTGAAGGACTCATTTACCTCCAATTTTCTGACAACAACATACACACACAGGGTCTCTTAAGGAGGTATATATATATATACTGTAAACTTTTGGTACATTGGAGTGCCTGGATTCCTACAAAAATATTTCAGGAAACAAGACTGGGGTTAATAATAATAATAATAATAATGGTGGCTTGTTGTTGCTTGGAATAGTTTGGAGGAATCATTTGCTCCAGATTAACCAACACTGTAATAGTTTGTAGGAACCAAGGTGCTCCAATGTACCCAAAACATACCATCCCTTTAAGGGGGTGCAGGAATAAGGGGACAGGCTTGGGGGGGGGGGGGTGCAGGAATAAGAGTACAGGCTTGGGAGGTTTAGAGGGGTGCGGGAGTAGGGGGACAGGTTTGGGGGGGGTTTAGGGGGGTGTGGGAGTAGGGGGACAGGCTTGGGGTGGGGGGGTTAGGGGACAGGCTTTCTACCCACCCCAAGCCTGTCCCCCTATTCCCACACACCCCAAGCCTGTCCCTCTATTCCCCCCCCCCCAAGCCTGTCCCCCTCCTCCTGCACCCCCCCCCCAAGCCTGTCCCCCCTATTCCCAACCCCCCCCCCAAGTCTGCCCCCTACTCCTGCACCCCCCCCCCCAAGCCTGTCCCCCTATTCCCAACCCCCCCCCCCCCAAGTCTGCCCCCTACTCCTGCACCCCCCCCCAAGCCTGTCCCCCTATTCCCAACCCCCCCCCCCCAAGTCTGCCCCCTCCTCCTGCACCCCCTTAAAACACTTAACTAACCATCTATATCATCATTAAAGGTTAAATAAAATGCATAAATATTTGCATAAGTAATATAATAATAACAAAATTTCTGCAAGTCACTTAAACTTATGTACACAAAAACTTACTTTCCGACTTAATTAAGGGAAGTAACGTTAGTGTGGAGAAATTAGAAGGCTACTGATTCCTCCAAACTCCCATGTTGAAATTATACAAGGGATGTGTTTAATTAAGGGGGTGCGGGAGTAGGGGGCAGGCTTGGGGGGGGGTTTGTGGGGTGCGGGAATAAGGGGACAGGCTTGGGGGGTGCGGGAATAGGGGGACAGGCTTGGGGGGGTGCGGGAGTAGGGGGACAGGGTTGGGGAGTGCGGGAATAGGGGATAGGCTTGGGGGAGGGGGGGGGGGTGGAAAGCCTGTCCCCCTACTCCCACATCCCCCAAAACCCCCCCCAAGCCTGTCCCCCTACTCCCAAAACCCCCCCCAAGCCTGTCCCCCTACTCCCAAAACCCCCCCAGCCTGTCCCCTATTCCGGCACCCCCTTACACCCCCCCCTATTCTCGCACCCCCTTACACCCCCCCCCCTATTCACGCACCCCCTTACACCCCCCCCTATTCCCGCACCCCATTAAGGAGGTTTTGGGTGGTAAATCTGGAGCAAATGATTCCTCCAAAAAACTATTCCATGCAAACAGGATACCTTTATATTTCTTCATGTGGATCTATTTGTTTCCTGGCATACTTTGGAGGAATCAAGGTGCTCCAATTTAATAACTGTTTTTAAATTGGCCACAAAAGGTTACTTCCCTTAATTAATAGTTATATACAATTCAGTTAATTAATAATTCTTAAGTCTATGTATTTACCTATTATCTCTCCTTTCATTATTATTTCTCTCTTTTGCTTTATCAATTTCTTTCGTAAATGTCTCTTTTTCTTAATTATTTCTTTCTCTCGCTTTATCAATTTCTTTCGTAAATGTCTCTCTTTTTCTTAATTATTTCTTTCTCTCGCTTTATCAATTTCTTTCGTAAACGTCTCTTTTCTTAATTATTTCTTTCTCTCGCTTTATCAATTTCTTTCGTAAATGTCTCTTTTTCTTAATTATTTCTTTCTCACTTTATCAATTCTTTTGTATTTCTCTCTCTAGCTTCATTAATTTCTTTCGTGATTCTCTCTCTCCTTTCTTATATTTCTTCTCCTCGTTTATCTACATCTCTCACCTTTCCCTTCCTTTAACACCCACCTCTCTCCCTCCTTTCATCCACCATTATTTCCTCTGTCAACTTTCTCTCTCTCTCTCTCGCTCTCACACACATCTATTTTTCCATTTCCTCTCTATCCTCCTTTCTCTTTCATACCAATCCTTCTCTCTCTCTCTCTACTTTCACTTCCTTTCTTCTTTCCTACACTTACATTTCCTTCCTTCCTTTTCTCACTCTCTCCCTTCCTCTCCCAATAATAACTTACACAGAGAGAGAGTTTACAAGTACATATATAAAAACTTCTTCAAAAATAATATTCATAATAATAATAATAAGTTACTCTATTTTTCCATCATTTTATATAATACAACAACAACACCTTACCATTTTGTTGTGATTTCTACAAGTGATTATTCAAACATGTAAATTCAACAGTCCCTCGTTAAAATTATACGAATAGTAAACTTTTTCCCTAAACGAACAATATATAATCATGTATAATATAAATAAACAAACACACACACACACATCTTGTCTCCATCTTCATTCTCTTCCTTCTCATTTTTTCTTTCCTACAATGTGCCCAATCTCTTTCATTCTTCCTTTTCCTCTCCTTTCACTAATTGTCACCGGTTTGGTTCTCTGTCTGTCTGTTCTCTCTCTCTCTTTCTATCTCTCGTTAGTCCACTCAGTTCTCTCTATCACTCTCTCTAGTCTTCCTCCATCTCTGCCTCTGCCTCCGCCTCCTCATCTTTCACTCTCTCTAATCCTCCTCCATCTCTCGCTCTCCCTCCGCCTCCTCCTCCGCCTCCATCTTTCACTCTCTCTAATCCTCCTCCATCTCTGCCTCTGCCTCCTCTTCTTCCTCTTCCTCGTCGTCGTCTTCCTCCTCTTCTTCCTGTTGTTGTAGCCAGGCACTGACAGGTTCGCTAAGTTCAAACAGTAAGTCGTCATCAGGTTCACTCCCCGTCTCTGCGTCGTCCTCCCCGGCGCTGGTGACGCTCGACGTGAAGGATTGGTCATCGTCCTCTCCTAAGAATTCCTCCTCTTCCTCCTCGTCTCCTCCTTCAACGTCCTGGGATATTTCTGTGTACAAAAATATAAACATAAATAGTAAAAATAAAAATATAAACGTAAATGGTAAAAATAAAACAGTTGTAATATTAAACGTCAACTTGTAGGGGTTGTGGGAATAGGGGGACAGGCTTGGGGGGGGGGTTTTGGGGGGTGTGGGAGTAGGGGACAGGCTTGGGGGGGGTGTGGGAGTAGGGGGACAGGCTTTCTACCCACCCCCAGCCTGTCCCCCTATTCCCGCACCCCTTTTAAGCGTCAATTTGTAGGTGTTACAAAAATATAAACATAATGGTATTAATATTAAACATCAACTTGTAGGTGTTTTGAGTGACATCACATCTTTGATTTCTATTGATCATAATAATCTCTCTATCTATTTATCTATAGTGTCAGAGCTATAGATAGATAGATAGATTGATCATAATAATCTATCTATCTATGTATAGCATCAGAACTATAGATAGATAGATTGATAGAGAGTTTACAAGTACATATATAAAACTGTGTCCCCCCTCCAACACTATAAATACCTTTTCAAAAATAATATTCATAATAATAATAATGTTACTCTATTTTTCCATCTAGATTGATTGATCATAATTATCTTAATCTATCTATCTATCTATAGCATCAGAGCTATAGATAGATATATACATAGATTGATCATAATAATATCAGTCTTGATGCTGTTTAACTTGACTGTGTCGTGAAATACAGATCTGTTGGTAACTTTGAGGTGATATGTTTGCTGGGATGGTTTGAAGGAGTCGGTAGCACTCAAATTCACCTTAAACCTGTACAATAATAATCTTGACTTATTGGACACTTGACTTACATTCAGTGCAGAGAGAGAGAGAGATATACAGACAGACACATACACAGAGAGAGAGAGAGAGAGAGACAGACAGACACATACAGAGAGAGAGAGAGAGAGACAGACAGACACATACAGAGAGAGAGACAGACAGACAGACACATACAGAGAGAGAGACAGACAGACAGACACATACAGAGAGAGAGACAGACAAACACATACAGATAGAGACAGACAGATATATAGAGAGAGACAGACAGATATAGAGAGAGAGAGAGACAGACAGATATAGAGAGAGAGAGACAGATATACAGATAAGAGAGATACACAGAGACAGATAGACAAAGAAACACACACACACAGACAGACACAGAGAGAGAGTGTGTGTGCTAAGAGTGAAGTATAATAAATGGACTCACCCTCACCATCATCATTTTGGTCATTATCATCATCATCACTATCACTATCTTCATCATTACCCATATCATCCTCTTCTTCTTCATCCTCATCATCGTGCTGTAGAGAGAATAATAATAATTAATAATAATAATAATAATTAATAATATATAATAATAATAATTAATAATATATAATAATAATAATTAATAATACATAATAATAATAATTAATAATACATAATAATTAATAATACATAATAATAATAATTAATAATACATAATAATAATACATAATAATAATAATACATAATAATAATAATACATAATAATAATAATTAATAATACATAATAATTAATAATTTATTATATATAATAATAGTTAATAATACATAATAATTACTGTACTTAGAATTATATAGTGCCAGATATTAGAGATTAAAATGTGGTTATCAGAAATAAATAACACCGTCATTCAAAATAAAGTTGCTGACCATAAAACAGACATAACTTCCCTGTCATAATATAATAACAACAACAACAACAACAATAATAATGATAAAAATATAATTAGTAGTAACAGTAATAACAATAACAAACTCTCTATATCTATCTATAGTTCTCCCTGTTCCAACACTCCCTCCTTACTCCTTACTCTGTCCCTCATGTTTCTCTCCTTTACATACTCTTCCACTCTGTTCCAACACTCCCTCCTTACTCCTTACTCTGTCCCTCATGTTTCTCTCCTTTACATACTCTTCCACTCTGTTCCAACACTCCCTCCTTACTCCTTACTCTGTCCCTCATGTTTCTCTCCTTTACATACTCTTCCACTCTGTTCCAACACTCCCTCCTTACTCCTTACTCTGTCCCTCATGTTTCTCTCCTTTACATACTCTTCCACTCTGTTCCAACACTCCCTCCTTACTCCTTACTCTGTCCCTCATGTTTCTCTCCTTTACATACTCTTCCACTCTGTTCCAACACTCCCTCCTTACTCCTTACTCTGTCCCTCATGTTTCTTTCCTTTACATACTCTTCCACTCTGTTCCAACACTCCCTCCTTACTCCTTACTC
>JAWQEG010000404.1:0-5000 GCA_033782935.1 Petrolisthes cinctipes | reverse complement strand
TCACCGCCATTTGACAACACAAGTTAAAATAGTTTTTATTAGTATTCATTGTACTTTACTGAGATCACACACAGCATACTTTATACAACAAAATATACTCAAAATTATATTTTATATCTCTGGTGTAATTTAATGATATACCTCGCGATACACCCTGTATATATGTGTGTGTATCTGACCTGTTTGCCAGTACGAACATCAAACAGCACTCCATCTATCCATCCAAATATCTATCTATCTATCTATATCTATCTGTCTAAGTATATGCGGACATCAAACAGCACTCCATCTATCTATCTATCTATCTATATCTATCTGTCTAAGTATATGCTGACATCAAACAGCACTCCATCTATCTATCTATCTATCTGTCTAAGTATATATATATGTGTGTGTATCTGACCTTATCTATCTATCTGTCTCTCTATCTATCTATGTGTGTGTATCTGACCTGTTTGCCTATTTATCTATCTATCTATCTATCTATCTATCTATCTATCTATCTAAGTATCTGTATGTGTGTATCTGACCTGTTTAATTATCTATCCAAATATCTATCTATCTATATCTATCTATCTAAGTATATGTATGTGTGTATCTGACCTGTTTGCCAGTACGAACATCAAACAGCACTCCATCTATCTATCTATCTATCTGTCTAAGTATATATATATGTGTGTGTATCTGACCTGTTTGCCTATCTATTTATCTATCTATCTATCTAAGTATCTATATGTGTGTATCTGACCTGTTTGCCAGTACGAACATCAAACAGCACTCCATCTATCTATCTATATCTATCTGTCTAAGTATATGCAGACATCAAACAGCACTCCATCTATCTATCTATCTACCTAAGTATATATATATGTGTGTGTGTATCTGACCTATTTACCTATTTATCTATCTATCCAAATATCTGTCTATCTATCTATCTATGTATATCTATCTGTCTAAGTATCTATATATGTGTGTATCTGACCTGTTTGCCAGTACGGACATCAAACAGCACTCCATCTATCTATCTATCTATGTATATCTATCTATCTAAGTATCTGTATGTGTGTATCTGACCTATTTACCTATTTATCTATCTATCCAAATATCTGTCTATCTATCTATCTATCTATCTAAGTATCTATATGTGTGTATCTGTCCTGTTTTGCCAGTTACGGACATCAAACAGCAGTCCATCTATCTATCTATCTATCTATCTATCCAAATACCTATCTATCTATCTATATCTATCTGTCTAAGTATATATATATGTGTGTGTATCTGACCTTATTCTATCTATCTGTCTCTCTATCTATCTGTGTGTGTGTATCTGACCTGTTTGCCAGTACGGACATCAAAACAGCACTCCATCGGTGAGCAGAAGGTCATCACTGGGGTCCAGGACGGCCTTGTTGATGCGGTAGTGGTTGGACAGCCGGGGTGTAAACTCACTCACTATCTGACTGGTCGAGAGGTCATATAGCTGCCGGGGAAGAGAAGGGAAAAGGACGTGAGTGAAAGCCTGTCCCCTACTCCCGCACCCCCTTAATTACAGGCTTGGGGGGGGTGCGGGAGTAGGGGGACTAGCTTGGGGGGGGGAGGGTGTGGAAGTAGGGGACAGGTTTGAGGGGGGGTTTAGGGGGTGGAAGTAGGGGGACTGGCTTAGGAGAGAGGGGTTAGGGGGGTTTTGGTGGGGTCGGGGTGTGTGGGAGTAGGGGACAGTGTTTAGGGGGGGGGGTGCGGGAGGTGGGGAGTAGGGGGACAGGCTTGGGGGGGTTCGAGGGGTGCGGGACTAGGGGACAGGCTTTTACCCACCCCTAGCCTGTCCCCCAATACCCTCATCCCCCCCCCTCAGTCCCCCCTCCCCCACCCCAAGCCTAGGGAATAATAATATACTTCGGAAAGAAAGATTGGAGCACCTTGATTCCTCCAAGTGTGCCAGGAAACAGAACCCAGATGGAAAAAAATAATAATAATGGTATCCTGTTGTTGCCTGGAATAGTTTGGAGGAATCATTTGCTCCAGATTTACCACCCAAAACAATGTGCTATATATCCCCTTAATACATGAGTGAGAGAGAGAGAGAGAGAGAGAGAGAGAGAGAGAGAGAGAGAGAGAGACAGAGACAGAGACAGAGACAGAGACAGAGACAGAGACAGAGACAGAGACAGAGACAGAGACAGAGACAGAGACAGAGACAGAGACAGAGACAGAGACAGAGACAGAGACAGAGACAGAGACAGAGACAGAGACAGAGACAGAGACAGAGACAGAGACAGAGACAGAGACAGAGAGAGAGAGAGAGAGAGAGAGAGAGAGAGAGAGAGAGAGAGAGAGAGAGAGAGAGAGAGAAGAGAGAGAGAGAGAGAGAGAGAGAGAGGAGAGAGAGAGGAGAGAGAAGAGAGAGAGAGAGAGAGAGAGAGAGAGAGGAGAGAGAGAGAGAGAGAGGAGAGAGAGAGAGAGAGAGAGAGAGAGAGAAGAGAGAGAGAGAGAGAGAGAGAGAGAGAGAGAGAGGAGAGAGAGAGAGAGAGAGAGAGAAGAAGAGGAGAGAGAGAGGAGAGAGAGAGAGAGAGGAGAGAGAGAGAGAGAGAGAGAGAGGAGAGAGAGAGAGAGAGGAGAGAGAGAGAGCGAGAGAGAGAGTCGAGAGAGAGAGCGAGAGTGCGATCCGAAGAGAGAGTTACAGGAGTACACAAGGAAAAGAAGTACCCAAGGGGACCTTACGATCCATACAAAGAGGGTACCCTGTGGGTTTAGTTGCGCAAGTAGGCGACCGTCCTCGAATGTGTCATGTGAAACCATCAAGGAACACTCGCACAACGGCTTAAACACCTAGACGGTGGTTTAAGGCTTTGTCTAATCTGGACTTGAACTGATCCACAGAGTTGCTGTTGACCACATCAGCAGGAAGCGCGTTCCAAGTACCGCAGATGCTGTATGTAAAGAACTTACCACACAGATCACGGTTGTATCGCTTCAGTTCAAGTTTGTAGCCATGATTCCTGGTTGTGCCCTCACTGAGTTGGAAAATGTCCCCTTGTAGTCTACATTGTCAAAGCCTCGTAGTATTTTAAACACTTCGATAAGCTGACCACGCAGTCTCCGGGTTTCCAAAGAGAACAGATCGAGTTCTACCAACCGCTCTTTATAGCTCTTGTGTCTAAGAGAGGGTATAAGTTTGGTTGCCCTGGCTTGCACTCGTTCCAATCTCGCGATATCCTTTCGGTAAGAAGGACTCCAAAACTGGACTGCATACTCCAGGTGCGGTCGGACAAGGGAATTGTACAGACAAAGTACTATCTCCTTGTTCCGGTATCCAAACTGTCGCTTTATGTACCCTAACATCCTTTGGGCTTTCTTCTCAGCCTCAATACACTGCTTTGAGAACTTGAGGTCGCTGGTGATAGTTACACCCAAGTCTTGTCTCAGTATCAGTGCTTACGAGAGCATTGCCCTTAAGGTTATACTCTGTTCGGGGGTTTCTGTGGCCTATATGCATAACTTTGCATTTGTTCACGTTAAATGGCATTTGCCACGTGTCAGACCACTCCCCGATCTTCCTAAGATCTTCTTGTAAGCGGGTAGTATTTCCTTCTTTCGCGACATTCATACCAAGCTTAGTATCATCGGCGAATTTGGAAATCTTGGCAACCATGTCACCATCCACGTCATTAACATAGATGATAAACAGTAGTGGTCCCAGAACAGAACCTTGGGGAACACGCTAGTAACGGGCACCCACTCTGAAGCCTGTCCATTCACTACCACCCGCTGCCGTCTGTCACTTAGCCAGTTCTCTATCCAATTTGCCACATTTCCGTCTATGCCCAGTGCACGCACTTTCCGAAGGAGGCGGCGGTGGGGTACCTTATCAAAGGCTTTCTGAAAGTCTAAGTAGACAACATCGACCGCTTTATCCCGATCATGCTCACTGAAAACAAAATGGAAGAATTCCACCAGATTTGTGAGGCATGACCGGTGCTGCCGGAACCCATGCTGGGAACCCCTCAGTAGCAAATTTGATTCTAAGTGTGCTGTTATTTTGTCCACCATGATGCTCTCCATGAGTTTACAGACTATCGAGGTTAAACTGATGGGTCTGTAGTTTGACGGTTGGCTAGCATCTCCCTTCTTGAAGATAGGAGTCACCTCTGCCTCACGCCAGTCTCTAGGAACGCATCCAGTCTGGATTACCATGTTGAAGACCATGCACAGGTGCCGTGATACTTCACCATGCACTTCTTTCAACACTCTAGGTAAGAACCCATCCGGACCGGGGGACTTGTTTGCTTTTAATTCGATTATTTTTCTCTCGATTTCTTCTTGGGTGAAGACCATTGACTCCAACTTCTCACTGAAGGAGTCCAAAGGTTCGGGAATGGGACCACTCTCCTCAGAGAACACTGAAGAGAAATACTCATTTAAGAGGTTAGCATTTCTGCATCAGAGTGCATCAATGCTCCATCCTCATTCACCAAGGGACCGATCCTGCGTCGGATTGGTTTACGGCCATTCACATAACTGAAAAAACTCCTTGGGGTTCTCTTTGCAGAGTCTAGCCACACGGACCTCCTCAGCACGCTTAGCCGCCCTTATTTTGGACTTCACGTTTCGATTCAGTCTTCTATGACCGTCAAAGTCCCCAGATGCCTTCGCTCGACGATACGCAGTTCTCCTCTCCCTTAGTAGGTTACGAATTTCCCGATTAAACCACTTAGGTTGAATGAACTTCTGACCTGTTCCCTTCAGAGGAATAAAGCGCGACTGAAGTTCCATGAAGGAAGACAAGAATGACCTCACAGATCATCAGCACTCACTCCCTCTTCTAGTTCCATTTCAGCAACGCTTTCACGAAGACCTGCAAAGTTCGCTCTCCCCATGTCTAATTTTCTATGCACCGGGGTCACGGACTCCATATTAGGGACTTTAACTGAAAATCTTATAAGCTTGTGGTCGCTTCCACCTATTTCTTCGTTTACAGAGAGGCCTTGAATGATGTCATCCTC